>JAHQIW010000953.1:0-45600 GCA_019055375.1 Parelaphostrongylus tenuis | reverse complement strand
AGTGTGGCAGACTATTTTTGAGCCTTTTATAAAGTCTCTTAGAGACATTTGTACATGTTCGTCGACGATTCCTTTGTGTGAGGGAGTTCTCACCCAAATGGGATTGACACGGACGAAAGGCATCATGCGACTGTCGAGGTTTGCAAGGCCGAAACACGTGTATTGCACTGCATAAGTGTCTGTACAAGACCTCATAAAGGCTCAGAAAAATTCATTGATTTTCACAGGCAGTGCTTCTTTCTTTTCTTCCACTGTGAGGATTCAATGCCTCTATCATTTGATTCGAATCATAATGTCATCTCCACAAGGGCCATAGAAAATAGTTGGGCACATCTCCTTGCAATCTCAAGGATAATCAAGCTGAGAAGTTTGGGAGTAGTGGGATCAACTCAGGGTAAAGTTCAGTCGAACATCCATAACACCGGCCAACGACCTTTTTCGGAAGATTGGAAAGAGATTTCGATGAAAGCAGTATTCTCGACGTGAGCTGATGCTTCGACCACATCAAGAGTACTGTGGAGAATTTGCAGACCGCTTGCACTCGTCATTTGGAATTCGGTCGCATTCATAATGTCTAGCCGGCTTGCGCAACTCTGATTTCGATCCGTCCCGCTGATCTAGCAGATGTACGTCGATGGCGAAACACGGATGTGCTGGTCATGTATTGGGATAAACAGACAGCGGATAGATGAAACAGTGTAGAGCAGACTCTACGAGGATGCATGTATTGCCTACGGACAACACTGAGAAGGAACATATCCGTGAGTAGAACTGATAAGCTAGGACTATATGCACATAGCGCTTAGAGTTGCGCTGACCGCCATACTCATATCAATTCACCGATATGGACGATTGCGAGACAAAGAAACGAATGGAAAATGAGCTAAGGTCCGCAGAACTTGTGAAGAGTGGGCGTCCCAATATACAAAAATCCAGCTGAATGAAAATTTTGTAAAATTACAAACCAACCATCTTATGCACAAGAAGGCTATTACAAAACTTCAAATGCACACGTTTCGTACTTTACTGATAGAGTGTCGTCTTATGTCCTAAGCATCATACACTTCTTAAAAACCTCCTTGGCTGGTTTTCAAAAGCAGAGCTAGTGTAACCAGCATTGTGAGATGCTCACAGCGAGTCTCTTTATATTGTAGTATGACGTCGTTAAGTAACTTTGTTGACAATTTGAAAAAAAAGAAACAAATACTAAATAATCGTTGGAGATGCCTTCGTTTCTGGGAAGGCGCGCTTTCTCTTGTTGAAAAAAGTTTAATTTTCAACAAATGGCTTTCTTTCAATTAAAAAAACACATAAAAATCTTCACAGGATCTTTATAGTGATGTTTCATTATTTAACAAAATTAGTATTATTTTGGAGACTTAATTCAACAAGTAGTAGCGCCAACTTCCGATTTGTGTGCTTACGCATTTTGAAACTCTTATGGGCGACGACACGAACCATGGGTCAATTTGACCCATATGGTTACCAACGTGTATAAGATACCAGTAGGTTTTTGATGCAATTGGATATTAGGGGTAGTTCGCACTTCAGGATGTGTAAAATAAGAAAGAATCAGTTAGAATAGTTACGTGCGCTGGTTATTTTGTGTGTTAGTTGCTGCTGCTTCGGATTACTATGCAAAACTTTCACCGTTGTAGTAAGTCAAGTCTTCAAATAGTTTGCAACAATAATATAACAGTAATGGCGATCATTGCGAGCGACATATAATTAAAGCGGTAATTAATGAGATTTAGACAATACTGCCACTAAGTTGAGAAGTAAGAGTGGGTTTGTGGGCCTCTGTGGGCTAGTGGAGTAACGATGCATGAGATAAATATACCAAGGACTTGACCAATAAAACTAAGGAGGAAGTTTGGCGCGGGAAGCTTATTTGATGAGCTAAAAAAGTAAGCTAATCACCTGTAACGAGGATTAATTGCTCCTGAGTCGCTGATGATTTGATAGGAAAAGGCGTGACGTATAAATAAGTGTAACTGTGCTCATAATAATGCAGAGATCTACACTAGATTTCCACTATGTGTAGAGTGTAAGAAGAAGATGGTGACGAGAAAATTTCAGCGAACAAAAGAAGCATTTGTAATTTACTTTTTACTAAGGTCGTTAAGAAAGCAATACTGTAACTTAGACAAAAGAAATGATGTCAACAGTACTACCAGTTTTCAAGCGAGTGGCATGACTATTCTCATGATACGTTAAGGTGGAGAACATTTCAAAATCGTTATTCAGATGGTTACGGATAGCTATAAAAGTACAGCAAGCATGTTGCGCCTCGTGCGAAATAATTCCAATTATGACCGTTTACACGAAAGTAGTATACAGTGCCAAAAGTGCATATAGCATATGCATCAAGCTAAAAAAGCCACGGGAAACCATTCTTTACGTAATAAAGAACACTCTTTTTATGAGGCCCGAGACATGTTATTGGGTGTCGGTGTAAAAATAATGTTCATACCCTCCAAAGATCTGTCCTACCATGGTTCCACCCATTCACTTGCAACCAAGAATAGACTAATGTCGACGTTTTGAGTGACATCTGGTCAAAAGGTGACGATCTTCACTCAGGTTTAAAATTGTCGACGACTGCGCGCGATGACAGTATGAGAACCCTAAAAGTCGAGCATGCAAGGAAGTTCATGAAATTAGCTTCTACCAAGACGTCAGCAAAGAGGAAACTGTGCTGGAGTCGTCAAAACTCTCCAAAAAATTTAAATTTATTGCAGTATCATGTGACCATAAATAAGTTTATTGGGAGCAAGTGATAAGCAAAGAGTAAATACAAATGAAAATATAAAGATTAATGGGCAAGAACGACACAGTGGCAACGTTTCCAATGATTGAACGTTACATGTTAGGAGTTGATTGGCAATCGATAGTAGCGGAGCCACAGGTAGATTTGACTGTCTCTAAAATGTCAAGCAGCAAATGATTACAACCCTATTTTCGACTGTCTATATAGACCTAGCCCAAAAGCAATAATTATATGATAATGTGACAACATGTTTTTAGCCTATCTAATACCATATGTGCGATGTTAAACCCGAAAAACGGCTAAAAACATGTTATCAGCTTATTAGTAAGTGTTTATTTGGAACGATGATGTTCAACCATCAATACAATTACTACAAGGAGCACTAGAATGCTTGATTGATACATAAAAAAAGAAACTTTGTAAAAAATCATTTCTTCTACAAGCATGAAGGTGAATAATTTGGGAAATAAAAATTTTGGGTGTGCATCAGAGCGAAAATTTCTGCTTGATTTCTAGGATCGTTCTCGATTTTTATAGATGATGGATACTTCATACCTCTAAAAGCTACTAGGTTAAAGAAACAGTTCTGTCGTACTCTCTGGAAAAGTGATTTTTACACATGCATTCTTTGCGGATCTGAGCTCATTAGAAACTTGTTTTGCTTCGCATCAAACATAGTATAGGCTATCTCCACGGCCTTCAGAATCGACCTACCCAGGAAAAACCAGCAAACGCAACAAAGAATCATTTGGAACGCTTAGGATGGGAGATTTTGTAGTATTGGCCGTACAGTCCGAACTTCGCACCAATTGACTGTCACTTAACCAATTCGATTTAGTACTTACTGAAAAGCAAGATTTTTCATAAAAATTCTACGAATTTGAGCAAAATCTTCAAATTTTCTACAAATCGAAGAATTACGAGTTTTATCGCATTCATGCTGCTGGATATGCGACTGAAATGTGGTAATTTAGAGGGGGACTATATTGACTGATAATCTCTCTTTTGCTCAAGCTTGACTGCCGTATACAGAATTCGGAATTCGCTCATGAATGAAAAGAAGCTGGGCCGAGCTCTGGTGTAAATTCGTTGTGGTACTGACTTTGCTGTAGTGGAACTTGCTTTCACCGTATGAATTTCATTCCTTCTTCTGATAACGTCGACATTTCTCGTTTCGAATGTTCAACATCAGGAATTCTTGATAGATTTGAATGCACATGAGTATATGTGAAATGGAACAATGATAAATGTAGATACGTAACTGCTTTTGAAAACAATAAGCACCTTCACGCGTAAAATGAACCATCAATTCACATAAATTCCGATCAACACTATTCTCTGCGTTGCTGTTACGCTTAATCTATAGCTGGTTAAAGCTACAATAGCGCACAGGTACGAAAGACGAAAACAGAGACTCATGCGTTGCCAACGCTGCTGGGAAGTAGAAATGGAAAGAGCATTCAACACCTTCCTGGTAAAAAAAAAGTTACACATTCAAGAGTTGATTCACCTGTGTCACCGCAGAAAGCTGTAATGCTCTTAGCATTGCTCAAGGCTCATGATGCGCATTTATTAAACTTCACTAATCATTAGAGGTGACTGATTAGCGGTGTGTACCGATATATCAGATCAATGCTTACATCCTTTGAGAAAGGCATGGTACGAATCTGATGATATCGAGTGGCTAGAGATTTGGTGAGCCTGGTGTGTGAAGTTAAGAAGCACATAGTGTTGTCACTATTATTCTGTTAACAATTTAACCACATGGTAATCGATACCTTGTATTTAGAGAGAATGTCAGTGCAGTGACTGCACGAGAGTAAAGATGCAAAAAAACTTTACGAGTACGAGAAAAGCAGAGTTAGGGTCTCGCTTGCGCGTTAAGAGGGCACCTCCACGGACAGAGAAGTTGTGATTCTATTCCACTTCACTTGTATCACGCTCCATGTTTTGCTCATATCTCCACAGTCTTGAAAGAATCCAAATTGTTCAACATTATCTATAGAAGAAGAGCATATGGTAGAGACGAAAATAATGTCAACAAAAAGTTACTTAACTATGTCATACTATAATGTGAAAAGACTCTGAGTCTTTAAAGCGTGGACATTTCACAATGCTGTTACATTAACCCTGTTTTCGAAAACAAAACAGTGAGCTGTCTGAGAAGTGTAAGATGTTTAGTACGTGGGACGACACCTATCAGTAAAGTACGAAGTGTGTACATTTGAAGTTCTGTAATAGTCTTCTTGGGCAAAAGATGATTAGCTTATAATTTTACAAATTTTCTTTCTAATTGGCTCCTTGCATTATTGGACGCCCTGTCTTTACAACATCTGCACACCTTAGCTCACTTTCTATTTGTTTCGTTGCGCGATCGTCCATGTTAGTGAGACTAATTGAGTATGGTGATCAGCTCATGTCTAGCCGTAATGTGTAAAAGGTCGGTAGCTTATCAGTTATACTTTCGGATATGATCGTCCACACTGTAGGTGGCTGCCCGTGGGCAACACGTGCACCCTCGTAAAGTATGCTCTAGAGTTGTTTCAATCCATACGTTGTCTGTTTTTTTTAACTATATGACCAGCAAATCTGTGTTTCGCTGTCGATGTACGTTATGCTAGATCACGGAGATGGAGCGAAATCTGAGCTGCGCATATCGTCTATGCTTTATGAGTGAAACTGAATTTCAGATGATGTCATTTAGGCGCTCTGTAAATTCTTCACAGTACTTTTGACGTTGCTGAAGCATCATCTCACGACGAGAATACTGCGAACATCAGGATTTTCTACCATTTTTCCGAAGGAGGACGTTGGTCGAAAGGAGATGCTCGGCGTGACTCTGCGCTGGGTTGATCCCTTACTATCAATACTATCCCGCAACCGCCTAAGCTCTAATTATCCTTGAGATTAAAAGGAGATGTGCCCAACCGTCTTCTACGACCTTTATGATGATATTCTGATAGAAAGCATATGATAGAAGTACAAGATCCTCACAGTTAGAGGAAAGTTGAACCACTGCCTATGAGGATCAATGCATTTTTCTGAGCCTTTTATGAGGTCTTTTACGGACCTTTATGCGGTTATGAATTCATTTGTACTGCGACTTTTTAGATCCTGTTTCTTTAGATTGAATAGAAACAACAGATTATGCAACGAATGTCCTTTTCGCTCGAGAGTCTAACCGATATACATTGTCGTCACTTTTCTTTTCTTCCCCCGCATACAGTACGTGACTGCGTCACGGATCATTTTCTCAAGGAGCACCAGCGCATCTAGGAGTATCTTTTATCTCCTAAAGTGGGCTTTACCCACCACGACGTGTGAGAGAGCGAGTGATTTAAATGGCAATAACATTTTGAATTCGTAAGTGATATCGTTTATAAACCATTTCTTCGACCAATTAGTCGTATTCGCCATTGTAATCTCTCCTTACACTGATCGTGACTCTATAGGGTGCCAGGGAAGTCAGCATTTCTCTTCGTTGGCGCGATGTGAGCAGAGCGAGTTCTATTTACTCCTGGAATTTAAGAAACCTAATAGTTTTCTTCTTTGGTTTTCGTTGTATTCAAATCATGTTTCTTTACTGCTCGCGAACAACTCGATCAAATTTAGTGGCTCACGCACGGAACTCTTCGAATGGTTTTTTCGTGTTATGAATCGGAATGCTCTCTCGAATGAACGAGTAGTTGCAGTTCTACTGAATGAACTCTCATCCCGTTGCTGTAGCATTACGCTTGTGAGGTTTATGTAAGAATATAAAGAATCAAAACGTATAAAAGAAGAACTCGGAAATCGACGTCCGTTGCCCTCTTCACCATGTCCGCGACACTTTTAAATGTTCTTCACATAGCTCGTCCTTTTCTATTCAGTTGTGAAGCAGCGATATATATCATGTTGACATTCCCACTAATACATGTAGATATTCTGCATTTATGGAAATACACAAGAGTCAATAATAAAAGATAAAACTGATGAAAAAGATTGAATTACAGACCATGCGTTTTTGAATGGCTTCTCCGTTCAATATGTTGTGCTTTAGTCGGTTTGATACTCTAATATGTGCTATAAATGTTTATTATGTGGTTCAAACAGTGTACGAAAAGTAAAACAATTTTGTTACTAGTTTTGCCTAATTGTCAAACTTCGTCGAATACCAATTCTTTCACCAACATTACCTAGAACTGAGCATTTGGGAAAACTGTGATGCGGCATGCAGTTAAACAGAAAAATTGTGTTTCATTACTTTCCTTTCATTCGTTGGATTTCCATGCTTATTTTGTATGTATTCAGAATACAAACGCTATTTTATCACTAATAAAAGGACTGTTTATTGATCTTTACATAAACAAACACGGCTGTGAAAACCATTAAAGCCACTAGTTTAGAGAATGACGATAATTCGATGTTTTGCATCAAGCTCAACTTATTTCCCTCATCATCAATAGATACTCTAATTTGAAGATATACATTGCATAATACACAAGTCGACTATGGCAAATGCAGTCAAGCATAATATTCGCTAGATCTATTCAATAGCCTCATTGTCTTTCAAAAATTCCGCTTTGGCGTTGCTGCCTAAGCAGGGATCACTGCGTTTGCCGGATTCGTCACAGCTGCCGGTATTTCAACGGAAATTTCTGCATTCGCAGAATTTGTCGTAGTTTCCGGCATTTCAACTGTCCCATCAGTTTCCACTGGCATCGTCGTCATGGCGGGAGCGTTTTCGAGTTTCGTTGAGAGAAGTTTCGCTTGATTTCCTACAGCCACTTGTCCCATCAGTTTGCTTTGGCTTCTTATCGCCAGTTGGCTCTGAAATATGATTCTGTAATCAAATGTGAACGCGTTTTGCGCATTTTAAACGTCTACGACAAATTTTTGAAACATCATAGCATGATAAGCGAGCATAGAATTATGGTTGATTCTCTTATAAATCCAAGGACATTGCTGATTTTTGAAATGCTATAAACAGTACTAATTTTATCAGCAGAGTCTGCTGTATTCGCAAGTTCAGTGTCTTTCTTTAAACCCAAAAGTAAACTCATGTTACGACACATTGCAGTGCGCCACCTTTTTCTTCATTAACACAGCAGATCGCAAAAAATGCTTCACACATACAGGATCTTATGGTTTGCTAAAGACGATATGAAAGTCTATTCACGGACTGCCTGACCATCCAATTTCGATGAACAGTAGAATCAAGGCGCTCGCTTCATTCGGAAAAATTATCCATGTAGTGTATAGTTGTCACGATACGTATAATGGTCTCTCGAGAACACTCGGAAGTTTCTACAAAGGATGGAAGAATTAGCAATAATAAATAAAATGCACTATAGTCAAATAAGAAATATTATCGTGGCTATCAGAAGCATGCTCATCGCTTTCTGAATGGAGAAAGATTGCACGAGATTTCACAGAATTCTTCATTTACAACACAAGCCTTCATTTGGATTGTGAATCGAGTGTAACGAGGGCTTCCCATTAACAAAAGATTAGCAAAGAAAATTCCACTGGTTGACTCCAAAGGTATTGGGCAAAGACAAAAACCCGTTAACACAGAATATCCTGAGCACAGTTAACAGCGGCTGAAAGCGCGGTTGTGGAAGAAAGAAAGATGAGAAGGATATGATTGATCTCTCACATCCATCCATTCCGAACTGCTAATGGTCAATGTAAGATAAGTAAATAAATATATATACATATCGCTAATCGGATTGGTAGTTTATACTTTATTCACAAAGATGCCAACCATTACATAATGCAATTGTTGTTAACGGTCATAGAGTAATTTCAACGGTGCTTTCCTTACAGTCAGTAAGTTAGCTGAGCCGTAAAATAGGATAAAAATTTTGCTGGTTGCTGTGCGCTCCTATATTGAACACTGTTTTTTTTTCACGAAAGAGAGACGAAGCTGTGTAAGGAAGGAAATAGTGAATAGATATTATATAAAAGCGTTACATGTATCAGAAGGTGAGAATGAATGCGCACTTCATATTTCTTAGCAGAACTCGTCATTCAGTCACTTCTTGAGAGTTAGAAAATGTCAAATAACGAGGGGAACAATCAAGCTTTCGATGAAGAAAACACTCGAGATGCCGAGTTAATTTTCCCTGCCTTGAATTTTTTTCGAGAACAATAGAGAACTATATACGAATAACTTGCCATTTAAATCAAAATCGTCCGCATGAAGGTCATCGTAAGCTAGAAGGTGTTCTTTTCACATGATAATCAATGATTCCGGCGCCAAACGCATTTCCGACCACATTGGCTGACTCTCGAACATAATTTCTGCATTCAAACGTCAAAACCGTTAAATGTTTCTTTAGATCAAGCCATTGTTAGCAAAAAATGGTTAATCTGTAAAGCATATGCCACGTTTTTGAATCGTATCTCTAGCGTGAAGTTCTCATGAATTCTTCGTGTAGCTATAACCGCTCGAACTGGGCATTGGATTGTATGTATAGCAAAAGCTGCTCAAACAGATTAATTAATCAAGTCCATTCGGAACCTCGATATACACTCAGACGCATTCATGCCTCACTAAAGCCCGAAAGTATTCATAGTCTTTTCTCATTGAAGATCAGAGAGAAAACGCATTGATACGATGCACATGTAAAGTTTGGTGCCTCAGAAAAACAAACAGAATCTGTTTGTACCTGTACTGACTACTTTTTAATGAATAATTGATAGAAAGCACAAATAGCTATGAGATCTTCAGCGCAAACAAAGTGCAATTTTCAAAGATTGAAAAAGTGACGTCAGAGACTACCAAACGGGAGAAATACTGAGTTAATTTTATTATCAACTTTTAAATTTTTGGTGTTCTATACTCAAGATGGAAGAGAGCTGGTTTAGAGCTACAACAAACGAATTTGTAGAGCTCACTCACAGTATCCTATCAGCGAGGAGGAGCAACGATGCGTCCTTAATTGGCAGTCCCACTGATGTTAACACTAGCGCCAGACCGGCCGACGGTACTCCTCCTGAACTCATTGCTGCCAGCGTGGCTGTGAAGCTAAAAAAACTATTATGTCGTTTCATAAGTTTTGGCACCAAGGCAATGAACACCAAAAATATTAGCCAGAAGTGATTGAAACTGAATGATTTCGATATCACCCAATTGCGAATTTCGTTGCTAACATTTTGTTACACAATCTGCCTATACTTCTTACAAGATGGAATTGTCGCAGGAACAAATATACGTGTTATTCATGCACAAATGGCTCGTGAAGCTCCCTGCAGACGGCTCAAGCGCAACTGATCTGCCAGACCGTTCTCTGTAGCTTTAAATTTTACGAACCACTTGCTAGCCGTCCTTTCTGCAACCGTATCATCACCCGAATCTCAGTCAATCTTGCGCGCCGCCTCAACAGCATTTCTCCCTAAGCAGTATTCGTGCATAAATAGCAAGCAGAATTGTTTCCAAGGGAGCTCAACCTCAGAGCAAATATAGGTTCTTCATCTACCAAAACGTTGATAAGATAATGCGCAATTGAGCTTTGGACTGATGAATTTGATGCTCATCGTTCAAGTGCCAAATCATGGATCGATTTATGGTAATGAAGAAAGCTCATAAGGACTCTACTACACGGTAATTACTAACCAAACTTCAATTACTCGTGAAAGCGACAACTCCACACCATTGAGTTGAGCTATGAAAATCGCCGCAACAGCCATGTACAACGCAGTTCCATCCTTCATCATGATATTATTACTTTCTCAAATCTTCTGTTTTTCTTTCGCTAATATTCTTTTCTAAACTCTCTCATTGCTTTAGTCTGTAAATCATTTTTTTTCTACTTGGCATATTGAGTGATAAATCTGTAAATAAGGTCCAATAATAAGACTGAAATCCGTAATCAAACATAATCAAGTGTTAAATGGCTGACAAAACCAATAACATTGACTGCAAAACTTATTCATAAAATTCATAGGAATTCGCAAGTAATTCCGTAAGCCGATTAAATTAGAATATTTGACGCTGTAAAGATAGGATTGATTTTTGATTTCAAGAAGTAAAGAGGGTGTCCTCACGGATTCGCCTTCTATTTTTTATCATGACATGCATTTGCTTATTTACACGACTCGGCATCAGACTTTTTCATTGCAAGTTTCAGCACTTATAGTATTCGACTCATTTTCTGGCGTTCATCATTCGCGATGGTCTCCGAACTTTTCATGTAAGGGCTTGGTTATTAGTTCATAGTTTTTATCTAGTTTATAATTACTGTTTGAATCAATTCAATTATAATCGTGAAACAGCCGTGGTTGTGTCCTCATTTACATTTCAGGGAGTTAACCGTTCACAGATAAATCTGTTACTCATTAGCCGGCTTCACATGAGTAGAAGGTCAAATGGGTTCGAATGAGGTCGAATCAGCATTGTAACCTTGATGAACGGCTTCATTACGACTGCACTAGTCGGTCACCATAAACAGGACGTGGTGGGTTTGGAAAATGTTCTGAAGCACAAAAGATCATAAAAGTGAGAGCTAAAAGATAAGAGGTGGAATTAGCAGCAAAAAGCTGCTTCTGAAAATTATTTCAGATGTTGATTTATTTTTAAGCAAATCTTGAACATTACCATATTGATAGCGGAACCGATAGAGATTACAAAACGTGTAACTCTTCGATCAACGTTGAGATTTTCTTCTACACAATTAAAGGTGATCGGAAGTGTCGCCAAACTAAATAGCTATTGATTAACAATTCTAACACTTCATATTTTCACAGGTGATGAAAAATACAGAATTATTTGAGACTGTTCAGATGCTAAGGAAATCAAACCTCGAAGATGTTCCAATAGCTGTTATCCACGCTTGGAGAAGTCCGGGCATAAAAACGTACGGATTGCTGTGCGTAGTGATGAAGAATATCAGCGGCAGAGAGATGGAGAGGTGTACGCCTAATCCGATTAAAACCTAACGGAAAGAATTATTCGCCAGGAATTTTTCAAATTGATTCGTAAACTTTTCGTTTTACTGCATGATAAATGTAAAAATTTAAACTAGATTACTAGTGAGTGAATTAGAGGTCAGCGAACTGCAGGAAAAAAAAGGTAAACAGCGAAGCATTTTGGAGTGTATAAAATACAATCGATGCGCCTTTATATCCCACTACTATTTGTGATATGAAATTGCGTAATGGGGAGAGATTGCCTGTTTAACATCCTTGTTTAATCACCCGACAAGAGCAGATAAAAATGCCTCTAGCCCTTGAACGCTCTCAAGGTTCAGCAGATACCATTAACTTTTTTGAGTAACCGCCCTAATATTTTTATTTGGCGTGACACTGCAACCTGCCAAAAGCTTGCTCACCAAAGAAAATGCTGAAAAAAGATTCCCAAAGTTTTTATATATATCACCGTACTTCATCCATTTGATTCGTTGACTTGCATCGGTTGTGCATAAAATCTCGGGAGTTGTTTTAGGTTTGAGTATCGCTTGAGATTTCCAGTGTTCCAGCGCATAAGACCGAGGATTTAGAGTATTAATTTCTCCGGATCTTACTTGGGTAGTTCTGTTAGAGGTCTTTCAAGCCATCATGGTACGCAGCCACTACGCTAATGTGGGTCAGAAAAAGCTCTCGCGGTAAAATATCTTGTCATTTCGGTGACCTCTAATACATGGAAAATGTAGTTGTCTCAGTAATGTGCCAATTCGGCAATCATTCTATCTATAACTTTATTGCTTCAGGTGACCATCAATGTGTGTTTGACTAGAAGTGGGAGTTGTCGCTGACGATACGATTAAGCTTTGATGTCAAGGAGAATTTTACATTACGAGGTGATCTTGATACACTAAAATATCTCATATGTTCATATAAATATCACTACATCTTTTACAAATCTAGAAAGAAACTAAGATGAGCTAAATGAGTCGTCTGCCGTTATTCGATTCTTCTCACCGAACGGCCAACGTATTCTTATTTTTAGAGGATCAGCTAATTTGTTCTTATACTTCAGTCAATAACACTTTATCTATATACAAACCGACGAATTGCAAAATTTCTGCTTCAGAGGACAAAGAAGAAGGCGATACTTTGAAGTGGTTAACATAAATTTGCCAAAAACAGTGATACGTAACAAACCGTAATCATATACAGTCCAAGCGTCCGTGCTGTGCCAGGTAGATAATCGGTTTCAAGGACGCTTGCCATGATTAAGCATAGAATTCCCAAAGGAGAGTACCTGAAATCCATGAAAGAAATTTGTTGATAGTTTTAGTCTGATACACATCCATTACTATAGCAGTTATATAATCACCATTACAACTTTATTAACACTAAAGTTAGCTAGATATCACAGCTTTTTTCCATTGTGCGAGTCCCTGTACTTCTAGCATTCAAATCGCTTCTCGCCTTCTTCATGAACGTCATAGAATACGGTCGAGTGCGTCTTCGTACAGTCTCGAGGGCAGCCAGGCTTGGGCGTTCGTTATTCCCTGCCGTAGAGTGTTGAGAGGTTGTAGGATCAATTCCACGTCGAACTGTGCCGAGCAACACAACCACAGCATCTCCAAACCAACCCTCTCCCGTCCCCCCTTCCCCACCAGGATTAGCACACGAAAGTAAGATTGTAATTGTCATCTTGGAACTAAAATCATTGGGACACCTGAATCATTTGTATCCCGTTGATGGTCGAGTGATTCGAGAAGGCGCTAGTGAGACTTTTAGATCATTCCTATCGCGCGTAAGACTAACTGAAAGGGTCATCTCGTTGTAGTGTCAATTTTCACTCCTATGTAGTTCATTCTTTTACTCCTTCAGCATCATATTTTCATTCTATACTCTTTAAGAAGGCAAGCAATAATTAGGTTTATAGCCTTTTTACAGTGCGTACGATATCTTGAGGAATTCAATCGACAACACCTCTTGCCCGTTCAAGCTCTTAAACGACTTCCGACCGCTCGCATTCTCCTTCTCTCCTCTGAAGCTAGGTTGTTTTTGACCACACTGACTTCCGATTCAGACAGATACAACCGGAGATTCTATGGAGCATTCCAAAATACTCATTTCGGGCATTCAAAAAACCAACCCGCTCCTCATCAAAATCGTTTCCATTCGACTTAGTCTTTGTAACAAGAAGCGTTGGAATCGATCAATACTTGTTCCGCTTAGCTGATGCATGGTGTTGTAAGCACGAGATGTGGTTTTGAAATTTTAGCGAGACCTCCATATTCCTCCTTTCCTGCACTGTTATATCAGGACCTCTTAAAAATCGTAGGAGCAAGACCCGCCTTCTGCACAGTGTTTATCTTTTGACATCAGCAACTAGTTAAGCGCTGAACGTATTATCTGGACGCTTACGAGTAGTGCCAGTCTCTATGTGAGGGCAGGGAGGAGTATTTATTTTGTAGACCACTCCTAACCGCCTCTCGCGAATCTATCAGCTGCTTGATTGAAGGGTTTCAGTCTTCTTGACCCGTAGAAGTAAAGATATGCGTAACTGACTCTACAGAAAGACTTAATTCCTGATACTACCTGCATATATGGTAAACAAATGGTTGCTTTCGATTTGCGTTCAATTTCCTTGTCCATCGTTCGTGAACACGTCACGTGCACTCGTGCAAGCCTTTTAAAACTCTTATTCTTCCAGAAGAGCATGTTAAATAATCTCAACTTCTTCTTCTCAGTACGTATAAATATTTCCAAAATTCAGATCGCGATTTGCAAAACGTTAAAAGTGATCCTTTGAGCACGTATGTGGCAACGGCTTCATCCTGCTTGCGGTCAACTGAGCCCTTTGTTCCTGCGGTACCACAATGAAATCCTCATTACCAAACAATGCTGAAAAGGTTTTGAGACTGTCATGAGTAACATCTGTCTACGGCAAGGTGTCGGAAACTTTCCAGAAGAATTACATCAAAATTCCAAGAAGAATGAAGCTGATCAACTATCGCTGAAATTGCGCGGTAAGATTTTCCTCAAATGCTAAAAAATTCACACGTAAGCTCAAAGACCTTTGTTCATAGGGGATGTGAGAAAAACTGCCCCAAGTTGGTCAAACAAAAAAACCCGACTTCAAAGATTGTGACAATCCTAGCATTTCGTTTATTCCTATCACTTCCTTTTACTCTTTCCCACCTATTACTGACTGCATTTTTCATCTACGTTATACAAATTCTTCTCTACTCATCATATGGTGAGGCGCCTAGAGCAAAACGGTTAGAAGTGTTTCTAACCACAAACGCGGTTGATGGCTCGATCACGAGCACAAGGCCCACCAAGCCTTTCAACCATCCGGGGCCAACATATTGTGTCCAGAGTTGTTTGAGAAGAAAGGCATCCTAACATTATACATCAACAGACTATCCCTATTGATGCAAAAGCCAGACATTCATTTAATATTTTTGACAATACTTGCCGAGAGTAAATGCACACCTCATTTCTCAGAAACTGATTAGAGCGGAGAACATTATCCCTGATCCTTCCACTCACCACATAACTACCGTGACGAGATTAGATACAGCTTCATCCAAGGCGCCGAAAAATTGTGTTATCACAATGGATTTACTGCCAAGCTGTGATAGAACGACTCCTAGGGTGGTAGAAATCACGATGATCCCTGAAATTTTGCTGATTGACGCGTGATGGTCAGAATCGTCTGAAACTTCTCACAAAAGATCTAGTTGTAACAAAGTGCTTTGAGACAATTATGGTCATGCCTTTCGTTTCTACTATTTTCTCAAGATCGCTCTCAACTTTCAATATGCCTGATAATGGCAAAATGTTTGTCGTCTCCTACTCTTACAATGGGGACAGGAGCACCCCGTGAGGACTGGCAAAAGACGAGGAGTATCGCCGGACTAGTGAGACTGTCAACGTCAAGACACGTGTATCGGGTTTTATAGGCTTCCTATAAAAGATCACATGCATGACTCAAAAATGATTATTAGGCGTGTTGCTTTGAGACACTCTGCAACAAATACGCGTCTCCATCCCGTGACCCACACAAATAAATCTGCGCATGGAATTGAATTTAGAACTATTTCAAAACTCGGTTTTTCTATGAATCTCGGCATTAATTAATGATACGTGATGATCGAAAGAATTTATCTTGATTAGCTGACGTGAGGTGGCTAAACTAGTAGCAGGTGTAGTTCTCCTGACGTTTCGGCGATTCCCCTTCTGCAGCAATTGGATGTATGTGGTATTAGATTAAAGTTACTAAAAAAGGCGAATCGCCGAAACGTCTGGCAATCTACTATCGCTACTACTCAACCCACCTCACATCGGCTAATTAAGATAAATTCCATCGAATGCCAAATATGAATTCAGAAGATAGATAGTAGAATTTTTTGATGATTAGAAAATGGTTTCGATAGAGCTAGTCTACTGCAGATCGCTGAGTAAGTCAATTATGCATTAAATCACCTTTAGAATGTCTTAATATAGCGTCGAATTCATGGTACACGACCGAGAGATTTATAAACTCTAGATACTCCGCTCTAAAACCTACTTTGCAAGATATCATTCATAATAACCCAAAATTGAAATTACATCGTCCGCAATGCATATCTTCCTCAATTTTAAAATAGTTGCAAACACTCCATACAGTACGCACGTGGTTCTACCTTAACAGCGCTTTGATTTACCTAGAATTTCAAATAATTAAATGATTCCATCTTGACAAAGGATCTTTTCAGTAGTCAGAATTTCATCTTGAATTAAGAGTTTTGAGTTGGAAAAGGAATTTATCTTCCAAGTCACAGGACAGAAATCGTAATGGTGCTATGACTCGTCATCAAGAGCAGTTCGCTCAACTATACGCCCGAGAAAGGTCGACATCACTGCTCATATTCTGCTACCAGGGTCGATGGTGATGACTACTAATTCACCCAACTCTTAGCTTCTAAAAAGATTCAGAAACCAAGGTCACCTCAACTTTACTTTAATCCACGAAAAAAATAGCGTTCTGCGTTTATCAATTTGCGATGAATATGGCCATGAGTTTGACTTTCTCAGACTTCACAAAAGTGATGGCAAGCATATTTGTGATCCACATAATGGCTTACAGAGGTTCACAAGTAAACTCAGTATTTTCAATTTCCCGAGTCTTAGTAACCGACTGAACGATCACGGATGTATACCTAGTATCTACACTTACTACGACACATCAGCGTGTAGTGCTCGTTCGAATGATATGATTGATCTGTTGGGGCGGTTTAACACGCTAAATGCGTTAGTTGCAAGGTAAGCTATAATTCCATCTGATAAGAGATCCAAACTGCGCGATGGTCTTGTCTGAAGCCTGCTTAGACACACTGAGACTTTTTGCAGCTCAAATAAGCAGATCAAGTTGCGTTGTACTTCTCAATACTATCGATGAAGTAGTTGAGTATAGACTGAGAGCCACTCGAAAATTTCACTTTATAAGAATAACTAACCAAGCAAATTGACTCTGTCCGTGTAATCCAGCGTGGCTTTCAGGTAGTCATAAGTGACGTTGTTGAGCATATTCAAGTTATCACTGTCGTTTACATTCAGAATCTTTATTCGACTAACGTTGACGTACTTAGTTTGGGCGTGCTTGAAACCTGCCACCATAATATTATACGGTAGCGCATTTCTGAACAGAACATCCATATTGAAAAGTTGGATTTTTGATCAGTAGGTGAAATGGAGATGTTTTTTGATGAGTTTTCTAAATCTTCAATTCATTTGGAAGGAATCGGACAATGAATGATCTTTATCACTCAGTTATAGCAGCAATGTACAAGTCTATCTATTACAATTGACTTTGAATGCTGATTTCCAAAAACATTGATGTTTCCTGAAGAAGCATACCTCAGGAAGTCAAGCACAGCGTTTAAAATTCTGATGCCCTCTTCTTCTCTATTTTTATCGAGGTCCGCTTTGATTTTTGTATCACCAGGATGAATGGACAACACTAGTATTATACCGGTCTGGAATATATGTTATACCGCGGACCCATTATCGCAATAGGATATATAAGAATTTTTGAAGTAGTATTGTCTGAAGAAAGCTTTCACTTAAAGTTAGAGACCTGCCTAACCCCTAGCGTACGGTTAAAGAAATTGATTTCCGTAGAGCGATTGCGCGATTTTCATTGTTTGACTAAAGATTTCTTATTTGGCAAAAATGTTCAGAAATCTTGTAATACTTTGATCGAAGAAGACTCTTTCTACTTGCTCATATGCTTTTGGTTTAGTTACATGGGTTCTCTGCAGAGAAAAATTTTCTTTTGGTAAGCAATTGTACTGAATTTGACATTAAGTCAACTGTATTGCATTGTATAAATTGGATCTGAAGGTGAATCTTTAGTTTTGCTCTTACCTAACTTTATACAAGACTCAAGAGTCATCTTAGCAAATGAAAAGATTTTTGAATAGCTAGTGATTTATCAAAAAATTTCGCGCATCTTGTATTCGATACCAGTTCCTCGAAAACTATCAAATATTCGTTTATTTCCAATTACTCAGAGTTGACGTGCGTAATGAAACGTTGAGTAATTATGGATAGTGGGAGAGTTCTGAGCGGTAAGGAGAAAGAGTATTTTAACGAAAGGATTAGAACATTGGCATTTTGAAAACTATTGGTCAGAAAAATGTGTCTCCAGAGAACTGTGCTCGGTACTACCAAACTTTCCGAGGTCTGCGTTATAGAATAATTGCAGAATTTGTTGAGGAAAAGCTTCTCTCATCGTAAGATGCCTTAGTGCTAGAATGCATTTCCTTTTCACTTCTACAGTGTAATTTAAAGACCTTTCAAGAATTAAAATATGCCTTTCGAACTTCCAAGAGTTAAGCTATTGAATCACTACTGAAATGTTCAGAAAGAAAGATAAGTACGTTTTTTTTGAATATGTGTGCTGATAGAAGAGGCACCGTATCAAGCGCAATGGTGAACGCGCGCTCTTCCAACACTTACTCGAGCTACATATCAAAATTATTTCTGCAGGGACCTCTATCAGAGAGATGTTTACCTGTAGAAAATGTTCTTCTAGGCTACATTCTCGCAAGACAGAAGATACAAATGCACAAGAGCGAACGAAAGTTTGTGAACTTTTTCGCAAGAATTAGTATAACTGTTGAAAAATGAAGGGTTTCAAGAGAAGTAATCACTCTACATATCGAAAACCTTGGTAAAAAGTTCATTCGTAATATTCTATTATTTAAGTAACGATAAGATTCTTCTGACATATAAACTTCGCCTATAATTACCAATTAAGGATATCAAACGGCGCGGCAACGTTTTAGGCTTGAAATGTGATCCTTTTTTCGCCCTTACAACGTGTTATGACGAATTTTCGAAAAGTCAATTAGATCGTCAAAATTCCCGAAATCTGAGCTATTTAATGACTATTAAAACCTAAGTGAAGATGCAAATCAAAGCCCCAGCCAAACAATGAATGAAAATCAGTGTGAACGACGATTTTATCCTCGCTGCTGCAACGTAATAACGAGCCTTTTTCTAAAACTGAACAAATCATTGACATCGCAGAGACATAAGCTTTTGAATAATTACCATATGCTGAAAAGAGCACTTTAATTTAGCGAGAAAGGCTTTCAAGCAATCGTGTACTTTAGGTGGTACACGTCGTCCCATACGGGTTGTTTAGAAGAAGATCAAGCACGAAAAGCTGACCATTACCCTATCCAAGTGTAGCTCGTAGTTCAACTTTCTGGATAGGTGGGAGGCAATACGTTGTTGAATTAGTAATACAGAAAAGCGCTTGGACTTTAAAAAGCTTTTCTTACAGAATTTCCAACTCCGAAATTCTTGCATGTTACGACAGTGTTGATGACTTAGTGGAAAACTGCAAGAGATAAACTAAGAAAGCGTTGGCTATAAAACATCGGTGCGAAAATGCAGGGCTTTATTGACCTGTGGGCCTTTTTGGTCAAAACGAGTAGCTTCACTTTATGATTAGAGAATAAACGTCTTTTTACAATAACAGCAACAAGCGTGCTCACGAAATAGTATGTGAGCGCCATCAATCCTATTTTTCCAGTTCCTTTTGCGCCAATTCTTGTAATTCCTGAATAAAATCATTCAAAACTCAAACGACCTAAATCAGGCTAATATGAATTTCCTCATACGGAATTCTAACCCAGTTACATTATGCTGGTGTAAGAAACTTCTCCAATGAAGAGCAAAGAAGAGTGGACGAAGAGGAAGGAAAAGATTCGGATAGATGGAAGAATGCTTAGAATGCTAAATGTTATAAGTGTTTCATTTAAGATGAAAAGAACTTGCGGAATTGGGCGAAGTTCGTTACACTTGTGAATAAATACTAGTGCTAACCTGAGATGAGTGAACTGATCACAAGAGGCAAAGTAATCAAGGTCAACATTCTCATTAACACCTCTCCAGGAAAGTTCATCACCATTATGGTCTAAATTGAAGGAAATAAAAAGTAGGCAGTTTTGCGAAACAATGGGTATACACAGAGATAGAGTAAAGTGAAGTGATAAAAAGCTATAATAAGACCCAGGGATAAAAGAGAACGACATCTAATAAATTTTTTCAAAACAGTTCAAGACGCTCTTCTGTATCTTCTTAGAGTGCACTCAAATTATCTTCAACTTTCAAAAATTCCTTGTTCCAAGATGAATATGTCGTAATTTTTACATAAATTTATGAGATTTTGAACCTTTCTTAATTGACGTGTAATCTTCTGTCTAGAACACAAAGCATGGCGATGTTATAAATTACTATGCTTTGAGTGAGGCATAAGTATACCTACTACCACATACAACAGTTTGGTCAATGCCAGATGAAATGTTTACGATCCTACTGCAATAGCCATGGCTACTACATTCACTAATCTTCTGCTCTACGAGGTTCATTACAAAATCTCTTCGGTGGATACTGAGATATGCACACACACACACACAACACACACACCACACACACACACACACACACACACACACACACACACACACACACACACACACACACACACACTTGCAAACACACACACACTACTTTCACTACTGTCATCGGAGATGTATTGCCTGTAGTGTGCTTTCCGATACACCTTTTCGCTTTCAACATCGTACCTACAACTGATTGTATTTCTTGATTAAACTGAAATAGTTATATATCGCAGCATGTTCTACACGGTTAATATAGCAGAGTGATATACTGACATATTCATTTACAGTAATAGCGTTTGCAATCACCTGTATCACATACTGCTAAATTCACCGTCAAATGACGGGAGCTGGTGACAGTGAATTACTTTCCTTTACCGTGTATAAGTGTAACCCAGTGAGCTCTGCTCGCTCGAGTGACCCGTTGAGCGTCATATTTTTTCATCTCGGATCTTTGCAAAAGGCTCTGACCATCTTACAGATGGTCTTTCTGCTCTGCGTTCAATATCCAGAAGAATCTAGTGGCCTTTGTTCGTCGGCTTTCATTGGGCCCCAATACTTGCCCGGACCACTTGATCCTCCCCATTTTTTCGTACAAGACGAGTTCTTTGATTTTGGCTGCCGGCGCACTTCTCGACAGAGGATTTCCTCTCTGGCTTGCGTAATACAAAATACTTTTGGCATCGTCTTTTTGACTGCTTCTTCTATGATACCAAGTAGCCTGTCATTCTGCTACGAAGTGGCCATGTTTTTGGAGCATACATTAAGACTGAAAGAATTATGCAATTACGAGATGGACACGGAATGCCTGTGTTTGACTCCGCGTCCGTATACCATGGCCTATATCAATTTATCAGGTTTACTCATGAGTTTTAGCCCTATAGGGTGCGAAAAAAATCCGTCAATTTTGTATTTTGATTCTAGTGATTTGTATGATATTTTTTCACTAACTTTCTCAAAATTACTGGATTATTTGTTTGATTTTGATTCAGACTGCGTTTACTCAGTTGTCTATCTTGAGTTGTGCTCAAGATATGGATCTCAAGAGTAAACGCATCTCATTAGCTGGGTTGCATAAGACGAGAATGAAAACGACCGACTCGGTAAAATAACAAGTTTCAACATGAGAAGTGTTTACAGAGCCGTTAAACGTTTCACAGAGAAAGAAGGGATTGGAGACTGTCATCGTAAGGGTAAATCAGGATGATTCGCTGGCAGATCCAACGAACTTCGAAGCGTTTGGTGCACAAAACCGCAAAATGATCTGGATCAGCGAGTGGGTCGTCCGAAACATTGTCAAAATAAGCTGAAGCTGCGCAGTTACAAGATTGCTCGCGTTCACTTTTGTACGAAAAAATGTAAGAAAAAGCTCTTTCAAAAGGTCGCCAAATGATTTGTTTGATAGCTGGTGCTCGTTTGTCGAAGGTGTTCTTCACGGATAAGAAGATGTCCACAGGCGAACCACCCCACAATCGTCAGAATCGACGTCGACATCTTAAGAAGGTCAGCAGAAGCTCGCAGTAGCAAAAGCCATGAGCTGCAGTCACTTTCCGACTTCTGTGATGCTCTATGTCGGCATTTGTGCCGTGGCAAAGACGCCGTTGGTCTTCATCAGCAGGAACGTCAAAATCAACGCTATCAGCTATCAGCAGCAAATCCCACAGGACTTTTTGGATCCTTGCACTACTTAACACTTTGGAATCGATGAATTTACGCTTCAACTTTGCTCATGCGCATTGAATCAACTCAACGATCGTCATTTAAGAGCTGTTTCCAGGCTTCTAGGGCAAGGACGTTTGGTCGTCATACTCGCCGGATCTCAGCCTAGAGGATTATTTCGTAGGATCCACACTGAAAGAATAAATATCAGCTACTCGCTGCACTATTGTAGACGAGCCCGAAACGGCTTTGAGAGACGGGTGTAAAAAAATTAATGTGGAAACGCGTGCGAGCACCCCTTTAAAATTATGCCTAGCTGCTTTGCGAATCTACAAAGGCCAAAGGAGGCAGTTTTGAAAATATTAGAAACACTTTTTTGTTTATTGATATAGATGTTCAATTAATAAATTTACTTATTTCTTCAAACGAATGAATTTATAAGTTTATGCAGCATTTTTTTGAAATCTTAAAGCAACTAGAAATTGACAGAATTTTCCTCGCACCCTATAGAGTAATAACACCAAATTTATTGACCAGAAGTAACAAAAATTTCTAAACGCAAGAACATCTCTCAAAAACTTCCTAATCATCACCTTCGCGCCCTACCTTTGGCCAGCAACGTAACCGTTGACGAAAATTGAATTGTTTCAAAAAGTAAACATTGTCAGAAATAATGGCTGTTACCAAACCAACAGATAACTCCAACTCCACGTCCAAATCGACTCGCGCCAAAGACTATGCTCATCATTTTTTGGGACAGGGCAGGGCCAATTCACTAAGACTTACTGCAGCCATAGAGACGATCAAGGCCAAGCGATACTGTGAGCCCTTGACTGCTGCAATCAGACCCCGTTAAGCCGACATCGTCGCATTTTCATCCTACTTCAAAACAATGAAACGCTTCACGTCGCCAATTCGACAAAGAGGAAGTTAATCGAGCAGGGCTGGGAGTTGTTGGATCATCCTCCGTACATTCCAGTTGTCGCCGTCTGACTATCACTTCTTCCTATCTCTGAAGCCCTTTCTCAGTAAAATGAAGTTCTGAGACATCAACCATTCGCCTTGAAAATCGACTTCCTTCAAATCCAAAGATAGCGAGTCCTATGAATACGCTGCTGGTTTACTGCCCGAGATGATAGAAATAGGTTGAGCTGATGACGCGTACTGTGAATGGTAATGTCAAGCAATTTTGATTACCTCCGGTCAGTAAATTTCTTGCTCATGCCTTAGTATCAAAACTTGTGAGAAGGCCTAATATCTCATAAGGTTCACTATGCTTATCTAAGGTGGGCACGCATTGTCCATTATCTTGCATTTCTACATTATCAAATAGGTGACGTGCTTATGCTTCCTGTCTTATAAGAGATACACCGAGAAACACGTTTAGCCAGTAGCATTGAGGTGCCTTGTCAGTAATGCTTTGGTAAGTGATGAATTGACAATCTTTGATAGTTAAAGATTGCATTTTATTAATTTTGTCAACGTTTCAATGCTTTTCAAAAAATAGAGACATTTGTAATTATTGACTAGATTTTTTTTGGTGTTAAAGATTTGATGAAAGCCCCCTTTTTCAAAAAAAAAAAACATTGTTACATCTGGTTTTCTACATTTTTGAGAGGGCTCTTATCTTTCTACAAACAAATACGTTAGGTTAAAGATTATTGAAAACGTTTCAGCTTGAAAAGGATGTCAGTCTGAAAAATATCTACCTGAGATGAGAGATTCAGCGGGCTAATGATGAAACCGAACAAAATACCGAAAACGATGGCTCCTATTGTCAACATAAGCAATAGGTTGCTTGCCGCACATGTAACAGTCTAAAAGCAACAAAGAGACTCATTGATCTTTTAGTATCTCTGGAGCTTACTGGAGAAGTTCTTTATATTTGTTAATCACATTGCTTTACGGATGTGAAAGCGCAGTGAATGGGGATGCAAAGAAAAGCACGAATATTCGCTGATTAAACTCTACCGCGATCAAACCAGTCTCATAGCATCTCCCTGTAGCTACTAAATTCAAACCACAATTATCTTAAAAACCCTATTTGTGGCACAAAATTGGCGGCTGTCTTGTGGAGAGAGTCTGAAGACTCTTTAACTTGAATATCATTGAGAGAAGTCGTCTACTATATAACAATATCTGTGATGAAGAGTATACCTTGACCTAGTAGCCCCACCATACTGGAAAAGTAAAGACCTTCGTAAATGACGGGTAGTAGAAGAAGGACTTAGTGAAAGAAATTTTAGGCTAGACATTGGCTAACGATGATTTATGCAAATATATGGGCACACACATGAGGATTTTTTCGTCAATGATATTACATCGCCCCATGAATTCTTTCTCACTTTTGTTTCATAAATTTTTTTTTCTTCCAGATTATTGCTCAGAGACTGTGGTTTGCTGGGTAAATTTTTTAGTAGCTTTTGATACCGCACTTTTTTGAGAGCGCAGAGGCAGAACTTTCACATTTCCCAGGTCGATCATCACTGGAGATGAATCCTAGGCCCTCTACGATACCAAGACGGCCACGTCTTGTGGCTGCTTTGCGGTAAGGAGTCTCTAGTTAAACCAAAGCACAAGATCCATGCTTGAAAAATTCTGTGTTTCCTGGAAATGGCAGGACACGCTGTCGTGGGAACTGCTTGACAGCAAGCAGACAATCAACATCGACGTCCGCAATGGAGAACAACACCGGAACTAGGCCGCAGCGCGCGAGAAAAGCGTTCGAAGCGATTCAGTGTCGCCCTTCTCACTTTAACGCTCGACCTCACATTGCAAAGTCGACACTCCACATCATGGAGAAACTCTGTTGGACCACAGCACCACATCCAACATATACGCCTGATATTGATTCTTGATTATCATATTATTTACACTTTGAAGGAGCATTTGTGGCGAAAAAAAAAATTAAAGACTTCAACCAGCTCAAAAGCGATCTTACTGAGTTCTATGATCGCCAGCGTCATTCGCTTTGTGGGGACGGCATTCAGTCTTTGCCCAGGAAATGGTTGCATATTATTGATCATGACAGTAGTTATATTGTCGTTCAATTGATTTCTTCAAAAAAAACCACTCTATACCTTCATCTATAAGTACATGGATGTGTCAGATCTTCTCTTCATATTGGTTTGATGCTTCAAATACAATCGCTGATTCACCACTACTTTGCGACCTTACGGAGATTTTTCGTGGGCAGAAGTTTATATTGTCATGATGATTCCAAATGGTAATTACTACGTGTAACCAAGGCGTTTGTAAAAAATGAGACTTGTCACCTTACGGCTCCACCTCATCAGAAGTATGGGGAATCCTGGCATACCTTTGCCCTAAACTGTACTTTCGAGCAAAAGCACTAAACTTCCTACCAGCATGATTTCCGACTTCTCTGCTTTTTCAACATCTTTGGCCTCCATTATTGATTCTCAATCGAAAAGTTTCTTCAAAATTGCTCAATGGAATACAGAGGTGATGAAAGTAGCACCAGCTATGAATGCTGAAGAGAATGAAATAAAATGACTACCCAGAAACGACCACGCATAGAGATGTTATCATTTCAACAATAACAACAAAGTTTTGATAACAGATATGCAATGAAAGTTGTGTACACGTGCATTTTATTTTGTTGTCGGTGGTGATGCATCGTACGTAAATATATAAAGTCCACACTAAGCGATATCAGGAAGAGGCAACATCTGAAACAGTGCGGAAAAGGAAAAACTTTGTGAAAGAAATCCAGAATTCGGCGCAGTCTGAAATATTGTTGCAATGCGAATCCGTAAAAATTGAACGTGCGCCATCAAGCTAAAAGGGAGCTGTCTATTTTGAGTTTATTTCCTCAAGGTACTTTGATACATATATGACAAGTGTGACAGCTTAGGGTGTCACTAAAGAACTGTCGATGATTTCTTTGACAACAACGTTACTTGAAAACTTTTAGCAAGTGAAAGCTGTAAACAAAGATCGAAACGATAAAGCTAAAGCTCTTGGCGCTGGTCAATCTTGAAGGATGCGCTATGATTTAATTCTCATGTCTACCTTAGTTTGAAGTGAAGTAAAGCAAATCTGGCTCTTACATGCATTCGCGGTAGTCTGCCCATCTATCAAGTCAGTGTTGGTATTCTCCTTAAAAGTCTTATAACAGTTCGCAGACTGCGGAGGGATGGATCTGCTTGATTAGCCTGGAGTGCATTAGCGACCCACCAGTCATTGATTGATCGATAATATGTGTCGCAGAACACATATAACCACTGCTCCGTATGCGTTCTTGTATAAGAATAAAGAAATGAACAGAGACTGCAAGCATTCTTTCAGCTTTCAACCTCTTTTCAAAACCAAATATAGTGGAATATATGCGGAGTGGAATCGTGACGGAAAAAGCTTTTGGGCTAATTAGTCGCTAGAAGACACTCGTGTGTTCGGCTTCATGGAACTCGGTTAGGGTGTCAGATTGTACAACTGACTTGTGCAATCTCCTAGGTGATCTATTAAGATGCTAATTCTGCTCTAAACGTCTCTAACACCTGTTTACCATTCGACAGCTTAAATCGTTTTTGATCCAAAAACATACTTATTTCTTGGAAGAGCTTTTTATGGCGCTGTAATGTCAAAATTAAATCCATGTTTCATAAGCGTCGCGTGCTTCCATTATTAATCATCATTATTAATGAAAGCACGCGGCACGATCAAATTATGACTTCATTTCGAATGCTACTGTGCCATGATAAACCTTTTCAATAAACGACTTTATTTCTTAACACCTAAGGCAAGACGTGTATCAGCTCAAGTACACGAGTGTTTGAAGGCCTTTCTCGTTGCAGATAAGTTTTCTCTCAGACATTTGGTAATCATTGGAAAGCATGAATTTCTACGATTCAAGAATATGTCTAGCTTTAAGAAAAATCTTTTTATTGTGCTGTAACAGCAAAAATAAAATCATTTTTTCCACCCAATTTTCTTCATTTGCTAGGCTGGGGCCGCTGTATGACTCTTCGCTAAAGCTTTAATACTTATAAGCATAGACTTTGAGGATTTTGACGACAAGGTTGGTTTTTTGAATGTTGCCACATAACGTCGCAAAAGGAAAACAAGTTCGTCTTTCACTCCTGAAATGCTAACCCGGTGCCTGTGCGCTGTAAGTGGCTTAGTGGTAATTATAGATGAAATTTGTATGTCATTGTTATCTTATCGCTGAAGAAAGAATGATTTATTATAGATGAATATCTTATAGAGGTTTTATGATAAAAAGGGCAACTATTTGGCATAAAATCCTTTATTGTTCAGAGGTATTACCATATAGTTGAAGAAAAAAATCGAACTTTTAACCCTTGTTATGCATTTCTATCGCTTGTCTTGCAAGAACGTAGCCTAAGGCACATTTGCTACATCTAAGCACCTCTGATAGAGGTCTATGTGGAAGTAGCTGTAGTATACAGCTGCAGTAAGTGCACGAAAAGCCGTGTTCATCAGTGCGGTGACTAGTTCTTTGGAGGGCCATATTTCTGACCAGTAGTTTGCACAACGCCGATGTTTCAGGCCTTTCACTCAAAATATCTATTAAATAATCAGGAATTCATAAAATCAACATCTAATAGCAAAAATTTACCCGACAAATTAGTACCGGTCAGCAGTTTAACCATGATAGCCTGAAAAAACATACGTTTTAAAATCAACAATTGGCACATCCTAGAAAATCATTTCGTCGTCACCTATACAATATACATCATGTAGTTTGAGATATACTATACAATTCTTATCCCGAAGAATTAAAACGCTTACCACCACATTATGCATGGGTATAATTTGAGCATATTAAACAGAGAATGTTCTTACTTAGACTGCACGTTGTGTGTACTCCCTTAGCTTTTTGTCGAGTACTTGGGGAATTTTCTACCTCTGCTATCTTTCGGTAACATTTAGTGCAACGACCACGCTCTTCTATTGCCTCCAAAACGCGGTTTGTTGTTGGCTGAAGAGCCATTTTTGGTGGTAATTCGCTGCCACACGCGTTCTTCTTGAGGTGAACAAACGTTATGCTCCTTACGCGCTCTTTGTAGATCGACCAAGTGCTTAGCATACATAGATCAGTGACCAAATGAAAGAATAGGCGAATGCACCTTAACTATGAGATTGGAGTTTGTAAAGTAAAAAAGCAATGAGAAAAACGCTTACCACTTGTTTATCCTCCTGATGCATGAGCAGTGCGCAACCATCTGGTCGGTGAGGTCGAGGTACCCCTTTCATTTGTCATAACACAGATTCGCCTCAGACTTTCCCGTCGCTGGGTATATCAAGGAGCCATGCGCTGGGGTGATGAGTGTCACTTCTTTCCTGTCCAAAAATCTAAACAATATTACGCAGCTTTTATTCTGTACGGTAAACTGGTTTTCCTTACTTACTTTCTGATTCATGAACTTCCTTGGCAATCCTTGTCTATTCTTTCTACACCTTCCACCCAAGTACGTGTTCCTCGGCAACAGTCTCTCAGCAAGAGATACACTGGTGTACCAATTGTCGGTGCAAAGGTGTGTTCCTTCATTCAGTAACTCATCAATCTGGCCCATCAAAACACCGTCTGCAACACGTCCAGTCGAAGTATCAGTTGTGCCAGCACCTTGCTAGGAAATTGTCTTAAAAGTGCACCTTCTTGGATTGCACAGTTCGAAGAATTTAAGCCCGTACATGTGCATTTTGAGCAAAAGGTATAAGAGGAGCACAATTATTCCTTGAAGGGTATCAACGACTCATCAATGCATATGCCCCCTCCCAGGTTTGTACACTTCCTTACGATGCTGTTGGCAAAGTGTAGTAGTGTTTTCATCTTCTGAATTCTGTCCTGTCCGTTCCACCTTGCATTGCTTACGAGACGTAAGCGCCTCATAAGTTGGATAAATCTTCCCTTGCCATTAAAGCTAGCCCCAAATAAGAGTTACTGAAAGTTGGATGAGTGCTCCAGTGATCTTCTATACGTGGAAGCTTCGCCATGGTTATCTGCATACATAGAGCTAAAAATTGCTTCTTATCCCCAATGTCCGTGTTTCCCCAGCGGCGGTCCATTAGCTTGTCGCAGGTATTTGTCTGTTGCACAATCAGCTGCTGCCAAACACCCCGCATGAACAACTCCCAAAAGTCGACTGTTTCTCGGCGGTCAAACACGACGCCTCCTTAGACGCATGTCGAGCTTTCATCAAATGACAACGAAGTGGGTGTTCGCACATCCATTTTCCAATCACCCAATACAGGAGCAGTATTCAAATTTCCTTATTGTGCATCGTCCGGGCCGTCGATCGAACAAACATCACCAACGCCACCCATCTGGAGTGCTCAAGTTTCTTTCCATGATCGCATCTAATTCGTCACCAGTGTCCTCATCGACGTTTACTGCCAAGCTATCTAACATAGTGTGAAAAATCATCTTCAGACGACATGGCGGTACTAACTTTCCAACTTTCTTGTCCAGACGACATAACGGCACTAGAAACAGACTCTCAAGAAATTGCAAACAGCACTCAAAGTTGTACTGTGAAGTAGCAATAAACTTACCATGAAAGCAAGCCAAAATTGGGCAAGGAAAGTTAGTGCACCAAACTTCGAGAATGCTAACGACTATAGCAGGTTAGGCAATGCAATCGACGGCGATCACTAACAACCGAATAAAATTTGTTCACCTTTGCATCTGAGATTAATCCGTAATTTGATCGACTTCGCCTATGTGTTCGATTTATACATCTGGTGGAACACTTCACGGCGTCAATGTGTATGCAAATTTCACGTTTTTCTGATGTTCAAATGCTCTAGAAATATTTATTCCAGCATAATTTTTCAACTAACATATACGGCTAGCAAATCTACCATCTTGTGCAGAAAAGTTGATCTCTCGTAATTAGAGTCATAACAACTTTTTTCAATAATATAGATTAAGCATTTTTAAAATTCGAGCTGCAGGCATTGTCAATACTTTCGCAATGCCTATACTTCTAAACAATGCATAAATACATTACAGAAGGTACATTTACTACATCCATCTCTTACACTATCATTGGGCAATGTTGTAAAAGTGAATCAAACATATTACTGGGCTTGATGCAATGACCGATCCAACAATTTCTTCAAATATTAGGCTTTGCTCGCCTCCGAAGAACAAATGTGTACACCTAAACTGAGAATAAAAGTTGGCATGCTGCTACAACGACTGAAGAGGGAAATATGTATCACTTACTGGTTCTCATAGTACCCGGGTGTTCTTCCACTCTTAGAATTCTTTCACTATCCATAAGTACTCAATCTTCTTACGCAAATCAACTCTGAGTAAATAGAAATAAGCGAATGACCGATATAAACTTAGCTATAGTGAGAGTTATCGATGAACTAATATCGAATACAGCATGCATTATCGTTTTTGTTGTAAATTACTTATTGTTTTCAATTTTTATTCACTATGATGGCCCTTGGGTATTGCATAAAACTGTGGTAGATCAAAAATTGATTAAATGTCAAATTCAACACAGTTCCGCAACAAACCAACGCTTTTCTCTATACAGGACGCACATATCTCAACTAAAATCATATGAGCAAAAAAGGGAAACCTTCTTCAATTAAAATAATACGAAAATTTCAAAGTTTTTGCAAAACATCGAAAAACAACCCTAATGAAATAGCGAGAATCGCGTATTTTGCTCTGCGCGCGTCGGTTTCTATAGCTGGCCCTAAGGTATTAAAAATTTTAGGTGGAGTTTAAGAAATTAAAATGACACAGATGTTGTTTACATTTCGCAAGTGAACGTGAGATGTCAAATTTCATGCCATAATGTAATATTGCAATTATTTTGGACGCTGTCAATCGTTCCCGTCTCATTATATGCAGACACTCTTTCACTGCTTCAGTCCTCTCTCTAATCAAAACTAGTTGTGGAACAAATGATAAAAAGCATAACTTTCGACTATGATAGATTTCCTGAGGAATGCGCCACGCATTTGACCCTATTCGTAGGATTGTTTGAGGTGACTCAGTGCGTACTTGGCCTTTACAAGGACTCGCGCAACCCTATCGATGCGCCAGATTTGTGCTGCTGTCCTCTCACAGAAATGTGGTATCAGTTCACCAACATTACGAAGGATGTAAGATTTAGTGAGCCTCGAGTGCTGTAACAAACCATTGAGCATTGAGAGTGACCATTCGCCTGTCGTATAGCACCTCTAACCTCTGAAATATAAGCGTTCAGTGTGAGAACGGACAGATGCTTCCATTATGAAATAGAAGAAAAATACAATTATCATAAATAATTCCATTTCGGATGCTACAGCGCCATCATAAGCCTTTTCACAAAAGCAGTATAGTTCTTGATTCACAAAGACTTTACCTTTTGAATGATGCTCATTAGTCCAATTCAATCAGTTTTGGTTAATAGATTTGATGCTTATTACTCTAGTGCCAAAACTTAAGAGAAAGCTTTATAGTACGAAAAAAATTCAAGGTAAGGTTGGAACAACACCTTCTAAAAAGTAAGACATAAGAAGGATGAAGCTCATGTCGTCGGCCAGTCCCTGAAGGACGCGCCATGCATTCATCCAGAATTTTTAGCTTCGTATGAGGTAATTGAATGCACATTTGATTTCTAGAACGATTCGGTATACCGAAACATCAATTCAGTGCTAGTATTCTTCCAGACAAGTGTGGTACCATTTGAGTGACCGACCCTGGTGGGATGGAAAGTTTGGTGAGCCATGAGGGCGAGCAACGCTCAACACCTCTAACCATTGCTCAACATGTGCTCGTGATATATATATGGAATGCCCATAAAATACTAATAATTTTGTATTTTGCTAATTTTAATATTGATGAGATACGTTTTTCTTAATGATAGTGCACTTATAAAATTCCTGTCCTAATTTTGGCTTAGAATCTGTTGTTCTTATTGTCTAAACCTTTACAAACGCCGCCGTATTTGGCTGGAAGGCCGTTCGGACGGCTACGAAGAGAGGCTGACAGCACGCTCTCCAATGCTAACTTAGTAGTTTTCTAAAAAAATTTTAAATTTTCCTGTCAATAAAAGGAGTTCTATAACTTTAGGTAGAATTAAGTAAATGCTTCCTTTATGACTCACGTCTCTAAAGAGGAAAGCCAAATACTTGCGAAAAAGTTGTATTTTTGGAACTTTTATCGAGTATTTTCATGCTGCTTTATTTATACTTATGTACATTTATGCACGCATGTGGCGTAGTGTTGCAGGTGCTCTACGTCGCACACAGGGCCGACTTCTTGATCTCGCTCTTATAGCTCACCAAACCATTCATCTCTCCGAGGTAGGTAAATTGGCGCCGGATTGGTCGCAGACTTATCTCGGGGGAAAAGCGGTACTGACTCGATGCAGCAGGAGGTCTTCACGAGTCATTGTAAAGGCCAGATATGCATCCAATTACCTCAAACGAAGCTAAAAATTGGAGACGAATACATGGCGCATTCCTCAAGGAATGTTTAAGGCCGAAAGCATTATCCCTTTATCTACATTAGTACTACATACACCAGAGTTTCTTTGGATAACCACTTATTTGATGAGATTCACATACGAATAGTATAATTATTAATAATTTCATTCATGCCTCGCGCATTCCAGTGCGTGGTTGGTGACGTGGAGAGTCAACTGCAAGAACGTTCCAACCAGTAATGCGGATGATGGTCGAGAAATGTGGTGCAGCCCAACATCCCTCCCCTCTTCCTTCAGCGAATCAGGAGCGGGCTTTCAAAGGATATACTCAGCAACTGCAACAAGCCCGCTTCTAACGAACTCTCGAAATAAACGTGATGCAGATGAACAACTATGGCCAGCAGGAAAACCAAGAATGGGAAAATAAGGCAATTGATGAGACAAAGAAAGTCATTCGCTTGTGACTCCAGATGAGTGTAGTGCCATTTCCCGCGGTGAAGGGTTCTGGAGCAGCCACCTATGTTTGCATAACCTTAATGCGAAATCGGGAATATATCAAGAAGTTGACTCTTAGAGGTTATCTGTCACTTGAATTTAGCAGATAATAAGTGATACGATGCGCAGGACACCTTGTAGATGATGCGCCGCTACTAACACTGGTCAACGGAAGTTATAAGGATGTATACACATTAGAAGAAATTCTATGCCTTTGAGGTAATGGTGCCGTTCGAAGAATAAAAAAAAGCTGCATCAGTTAATCCATGTAAGCAAAACAGATATGGATCAAAACTGCAAGATTGTGATAAAGTGGTTTCTCCTACGAGACGGTGACTTACGCAGATGTAGACAAGAATCCTAGACCGTTCAGTTCGCTACGCAACGGTTTTGTGATGAGCCCAATGGACATCCTGATGGATTAAGGAAGACATCTCTTTACATTTAATTGGTATGCTAATGTTTTCCTAGCCGAGACTGTTGTGAAAGGACACTTACTTGAGAGCAACCTGCAATAAGAGGGCAAAGGTTCGTCAAAAAACTTGCTCAAGTGACTGTGCACATGGATGAGAAAGAGCAGAGCTGGAGTAGCTTAATGTCATCTAGACAGATGGATAAGAAAGAAGCAGAATGGTTTTGACAGTGCACTGCTCTGTCATTGAATCACAGACGGGAGTACCGGAAATTGCGAACACACGAGTGATCAATGCTTGACGGATCTATTGCAAGCACGTCCACAAAGTCATACTCAAACAATTCGAGATGAACGTGTACAGCAGCTAACTAGCATTGAACGCCTCGCCCCAGCCGACATCGAACCACGTCCTCGAAAGGCCATCAGCCACACCACGACGACTTGGGAATTGTGCTGAATGTTGCTATAAGTTCGTGAATGTTGGAGAACGTGTCTGCAAATAAAAAGTGTTGAAAAACTTTGTGCGATGTGTAGCCAATGTCAGAAGCACGTCTGCAAAGAATCCTTTTAGAATTCTCATTGAAATGTACTTCTAAACTAGTGAGATAATGGCAATCCTTTGGAGATTGTATATTCTAAGTATGATCTGCATATTGTGTATTGTAGACTGTAATGGCTTACAAATAGTTTGCTCCATGATTTGAACACCGTTGAATCTATCAGGATGTTCAAAGTCATTGATGTATGCACAATACGCGATGTACAATGTACAAATCGTATTAGATGTAAAAAATTTGACTCCATCTTTTTTGAGGGTTTAAATATTCAATCTATTGAATTAGATAGTTTACGAAGAACCCGTACAATGGTGACCAAGTGGAAGTGGATGGTTCACTGATTGCAAAAGTCACCTCGCATTTGTGCCTTGGGGCTCACTGAATATGGAAAACAACATGAAGGAGGAACTAGATAGAAGGAGGATAGCAGCATGGGCCGCATGTGGGCCTCTCAAATTAGTCCTTGACCAATTAACGGATCCAAAGCTCCGTGCTCACCTTTTAGATTCAACGGTCCTTTCGGCGCTCTGTTATGCAGCTGAGACGTGGGCTAATACCTGGACCACGTCAAGACTGATACGAACAACTCACAGAGCGCTTGAACGATATCTTCCGAAATTTAGTCGGCGCTCACAACATTTGGCTGGCTTACGCAGCAGAGATCTTCAAGGTCTGTCCCGTCTTCGTGATTCAGAGGTCTATATATCCATAGCGAAACAAGGAGGGGCCCGTCATATATTGAGAAGAACAGACGACAGCTGGACGGGAGAAACTGTAGAGTCGATTCCACGGAAATGTACGCGTCCTTGTTAAAGGCCACCTAAACGTTGGGTGGGCGTGTTCGTTAAAAGAATAAAGGAGCTATACTCGCAGCTGCCTATATTTCTCAGATCACGATATGACACTCGCAGCAGCCGCCATGCTCAAATCAGACCGCCTTCATGGACGGCTGTCGCGCAACCAAAAGACGAATGGAACATGTACTGAGCTCCCCACAAATAATGAGGACGAACCGTCAAAGTATTTACTTCAAGTCCAAGTAAATATCAAATCAGTGCAGAAACAAGTTTTATTCTAAAGTCTACTCAAATATAATTTTCATCATCAACAATAACGTATTCCCAATTTTTTTGGTAAATCATGGCTTTCATCGAAGAAAATTTCAGAAGTAAAATTGGTAAAATTCGGTAAGAGAAAATTTCTAACATGCGGATTTGTAATTTGAACCTGTTAATTCTAAGTGGCGATTTCGCGCTGCAATGTCTGAAGAATAAGTCGGATAAGATGAAACGTAAAGCCCCCCCCCCCCCACAGCAGTTTTATGATGTTTTCAATCTGTTTTGCAACATGAAATCAAGCGTTATCACACAGCAAGATCAGTTTCTCGTGTCTTACGGCCTATTCCGGTCATTCAAAATTCATTATTCAACTTCGTTGATTGTTGTAAACAAAGTGTTGCATTAACCGCTTCACCAGAATTTAAGAGCTCATAGTGGAAGACTACTTTCTGATCGCATCAAATGCACACCTAACCCTCTTCTTGTGAATCGTTTCTGTTTTACAGCTGATTTTACCGGTTTTCAGAGTCAATTCATGATCGTTTGCGCTTTGGATTTTCAAAATAGATGCACTTTTAATTTCCGGTCAGTATACGGTGCAAAAAAGTTCGCCTTTTAGTCGTCGACTGTTTTTTTTTCAAAAGTGAACATCAAAAGTAAAGCCTTCCGGAAATAGCGTTTTTCGGGTACAGACAACGTCATCTCCAAAGTCCTGTAAAAATTATCATTAGAATATTTTGTTCATAGAAAACGTACAAATAAATAGCGTTTTTAGTACGCTTTCATACCAAAATTAGCACATCTTTATTTTTACTATTACTATAGCAAAAAAAACAATCAAACGGCGAAGCAATATTTGCACACCTATTAGTATGATGTATTAAATGAAAAATATTGACCGATGATGAATATCAGGGATTGATTGTTTTTTCATGATGTTGTTGCTACAAGTTGTTAACTGTTGAGCAAATATACTGATGGAATATAAACAAAATCAACATTGTATATAATATTACTTAGAAGCACGCATTTTGTTAAAACAGAACGAAAGTGTTTCTCATAACTTTCATACTGTGAAAGTTCTTAGGACACCCGAACGCTCTTTTCACTCAAGCTACTGCAGTTCCTCCAATAATAATACAGTTAGTTTTTTCGTAGTGGTGAAATTTCCTTCAGATCAAAGCTTTATATAATCCAAAATTTTAGTAAACCCGATGTTACGGAATATGGGAAACTCTGCTAAAGTCGGGACTCGAACCCGCATTTCATTCTATCCGGAGGTGCGTGCTCTGAACCGTTTCACTACCGACACCTATTTTGACACCACTCTTTCTAGCCTATATCGCACCTATTTGTCAGCCCAGAGATCTGGAGTGATGTGTATATAATATCATACCACAGCTTAATAAGGTTGAAATTGGAAAAAAGAACTTTGTTTGATTAGCCAATACCCAGTATCTGTTGACGTACCTGGGTTAAATGTCGTTATCGGCTATCTAGGCCAAACCGCTTGCGGGTTGGTTTTCGACAGATAGCTGCACGTTGGCGTAGTGGTGGTAAAACAGGTTTCGGTGGAGCAGCGATTCATAGCAGGCGCTCACGGAAACGGTGAAACACGAGTTCGACTTCCATCTGAAGCAAAATGTTTGCACATCATTCTTCAATATTGGGTATATCTACAACATCACACTGCCGCTAAAAGCTGTCAAATAAAAAGAATTCCGTTTGATAATCTGCTGTAAAGTTGATGCGCCGAAAACTTTTGCGAAAGCGAATTGCCATCTTTTCTTTGTCAATGACTCATGCAGAAAAAGTCTTTTTGAGAAGCCCAGAACGGTACAACAAGATTCAATTTTCGAGCTAACGACTGACCACAAATAAGTTGGTGGAGTAGCTCTATTTAGAGAAAACCAAGGATTCGCAAGCTCATTTACTGAAATGCGAATGCATGGAAGAATATTTGTAATTAAAAGGAGGAATTTCGAAAGCACTTGGGCTATATTCTTATTGATAATGAGTTCCTGGTAGTTCTTTCACTTATAATCTAACTTTCAGCAATAAAATTCCCAAAGAATTGAAATCCCACCAGGTAACACTAGAAGCTCCTCCACGAAGGAGAAACATGAACTGCGATTGCGGATGTGCACTCGACCAGGATGTGATGACATTGGATGTGACAAACAGTGTTTTGACACCTTACCATTAGAGCTATGATCCAATAACTGAGTCAGTCCTTCAGTACATAGCGGAAATCAGTTCACTGTTTGCTTGTGCAGTTCATAAACTCTCTAGCCACGCTATTCCAGGCTCTAGAAAAAATGTACTCGATCGTATTTAGAAGTAGTCACATAAAGAAGAGAGAACACAGTTCTAACGCTGCAGCAGAACCCACGTGCCGGAAGTTCAAAGGTCTCGTCGATGACGAATGCCAAAATTCGGATCAAGTACAAAAAATGTTAGAACCAAGGCAGTAGATGTAAAGACGGTTGTGGGGAATGAAAATAAACGCATTCTACTCTTCTGGATAGCCGTTGTATGTACGATAATGTATTTACCGCTTCGTGGTTGTGAAGGTGGATTTTAGTCGATGATAGACTCCACTTCACTTTTTGAAAGCACAGATGAGATTCCAGCTTTCATCTAGTAGTATAGCTGACTATGCTATGAGTTATCGAAAGATTAGCAGAAATTTGTAACAAATAAATAAACATCTAAGAAGGTTGAGTGGTAGGCAACCTCGTTTCATCTTTACCGGGAGCGGGAGCTAACGATACACCACGAAGGCCGCCGTTTTAAGACGGATCCAACTCCTGAGTAAGGTCAAATTTTTGGGTGCCACTCAATCTTCTCAGGTGTATATTTCAACATCATATCACTGTTGGGAAGTGGCTTACTTTAGAAAAACATGGATTATGCATATGAAAAATCTGTCAGCTTGACTGGGTTCAAGGTCAATATGTGCTTGCTAAACTAAGCCGCTAATTGAATGTTGTTGACATCTTCGGTAGTTCATGCTGAAAAGAGAGGAGTCGTAAATTGGTGGCTTTGCTGTTGTAAAGGTAGCGCGCGTTCTCGTTAGAAGTGGAGCGCAGGTTTAGCCTCCGCCTGAGGTCAAGTTTTGGGTACCACTTAATCTTTTTAGGTGTGTATTTTGACATCAAGCTACTGCTAGGAAGCTTTATATCTGCAAGAAAGGAATAGACAAAAGTCTTGCAGCGAGGTGTGAACTAAAATGTCATTGTGAAAGACAAAACAATATCATGCGAATGGTCGAACTGAGAGTGTTCATTGCCTACTTTTTCGCTATTTGATGTACGACAGTTTGCAAAACTACCGATCGGCCCTAATTTTGGAGCACAAGATCTCGCGCCATTGAGCAGATTTAACCATAAATTTAATTATTTTTATATCATTCAATATTGTAAGTTTCTTCTATAATATTTCAAACTTCGCTCCCAATTTTTAGAATCAGGTTGAGGAAAAAATTTTCTAAACCTGCTGAAGACTCAAAGTTTATATATAAATTAAATTAGAAACAACATTAAATGTTCTTCAAAATGAAGGCCATCATTATTCGCGATCTTCTGCCAAGGTTTTGTAAGTTTCCGGATCTACTAAATACCACTGTTTGGACTTTGAATCAGCGAAACTCCTAACATGTCTCATTGAACTGGATCAAATGTTTCAAATAGGCATCTACGCAGGAAATGTTCCATTACGGCGGAACTGAGCCATAATCGGACGTTGCAGCATGACTGTAGGGCTGCGTGCTCTGATACATCAACTCTTCTATTTATCAAACTTTCCCTTAGTCGTCCTTGCGGTGTGAGTTTGGTATCGTCTCGATAAAACAGCTCTAATTCAGGGTTCAATCCCTCCAAAGCGTCGCAAACTCGTTTCTTATAAAAATATTCCTGAAATACCTTTCGTTTGAACTGTCTTCTTAAGACCACGCCTATATTTCAATATGCCAGATAATCACTTTTCGAGCCACACATGTCTTTTGAGTGGTAGTCTCACTGGACAGACAGTGTCAAATGTTCGTCGACGCCTACACATAGCATAGGGGACTGAGAGAGGATCGACAAAAGATGAAAAGGGTGCCTCCCAACTGATGAGACTATTAATATCGAAATACGTGTATTGCGCTCTATAAGCCAGCCCAACATAACAGACCACATGCGTGGCACAAAAATGATCATCTGGAGTATTCCTGATATAAATCCATGGATTTACAACAGCCGACACTGCGGAAACGAATATAAAATTTGGATTTTTTAGAGTGTTGAAGAACTTCTTCGTCAACCTAGTAAAATGAACCGCAAGGTTCTTTTTGGGAGGATCTGTTTGATTTATAAAATGGTGAGCCTCGAGAATTGCCTCCTTTGTCATACTTTTAAAAAGCTGAGAGAAGAAAAAAGCGTATTATTTCGTCCTTTTTCTTAAATAACTCTATACTGTTGAATTTATGACAGATTTTCACTCTCAAAACACATTCGCGAGAACGCGCATCAATTCCAATATAAACGCGTGTCTAAAAATTATTTCACCATTCTATACCTTTTAACTTTATGTTGACATATCTCACCTTGTAGTCAACTTTAGCAATTGATTTAAAACGGATCCGAATCTGCAGACATGTTTCAAAAAGGCAGAAGCCTTATTATTCTTAAATGGAGCGCGTATTCTTGATGAGTCATCCAGCAAATAATGCACTGCTAGTGTTTTCGGCCTTCTTCTCTAAACTGGTTTCCTAGTTATATTTTCAAAACATGCTTAAGAATAAATGGAGCTGATCAATTTTAATTCATAGCCCATTGATCTGCAGAGCGAGTTCCCTTCCATACCTCTGTGGTGAACACTATTAGCTCTTTGAAGACCAAACTATACATCTGTACCGTGCTCTGCGATGTTGAATCCCACTCAGCTATTGCAAAGCAACGTCGCTTGTTGTAGAGAAAAGGGCGAATCTTGAAAATTCAGGCGCAGGCAGCCAGCCATGCGTGCGCAGAAGTGCAGATGCCGCCTCTTGCGACTACCGCGCAAGCAACTGCGCTACACCGCGTGCCCATCAACGCTGATCCTCAAGCGGCCAGAACATTCTTCCATATACTATAGCCCTTTGGCAATGATCCGATTAAGGCAAAAACCTTAAAATCCTACTTTCCATTCATTTTTAGTCTCCCAGTAACCCTTTCTCTGCAACAAAGACGGTAATCACGCAGGACTCAGTGATAGCGATAACGTTCTATAAGCACCTCACCACTGAAATCATTGTTTGTGACAGCTCCACTACGTGTAGATCGGCAATGTGTCTTCTCACGTAGCCGACCACAGCTAGAAGAAAAGAAACCTTGATATAAGGTTGGCAAGCAGTGCGTATCAAGATTGTAAGAGTTGCTGCAGACCTCAAGAAGTGGTCTAATCCGTTTAGTTTACAAGCAAAAAGTTTCTACATTACCACTAAGCTTCAAACGAGAGTCAGAAAAAATGTAGATAAGAATGCGCTCTTGGTAGGGGCAGCCAGTTCCTTATAAGCCAGAGGCCGCAATTCAAAGAAAATGGTAAGGTTATGCAAAAACGGTCACAAAACAAGGCTTCTTAGGTAAAAATATTTTGTAAATTGCAAAACAATGCCACTCCATCGACTACCTTTGAAAGTTTACCCGTCGATCTAGACTAGAACATTATTCATCCAGTACCAATTCACCGATCGCGGAGGGATGGATGAAAAAATCAAAAGCAAAACGATACTATTCCATCGATGAAATGTAGATTGAAGGTTCGAATCAAAAATCAAGCCTACTATGAAAGTCTATTTCTCAAGCTGTCAAATGACTGCAAAAACAAACGACTAAAAAATAAAGAAACAGTTGTTATACACCAGATGGAAATATGTGTCTTTTCATAGGGATTAACTTTCTCGTTGATACATAAGAAATATAGAAGTAATATGGAACTTATCAATGCGTTGTCCCAAAGGTCTTTGGACACGCTGGCAAGCAGCTCTGCGTGTCTGTGCAGAGATATCATGCTGTCTGCGTCTGTCTTCTCACAAGACGCTTGATTTCTCACGAGACCGGAGGCCGCATTACAGTACCTGAGTGAGATCTGACGTCCCGCGGTACGACACGAAACGTATCGTTTGGCCCTCGAAAGGATCTATAGATTAGAATAAAGTGACAGACAAATATGTATGCTTATATATACGCATATATTATATATATATATATTATATTCCCATCAATGTAGAGTGATGCGCAAAACTTTTGCCTTAGGCGAAAAGTGAATCCCCATCTTACTTTATCCTGGACCGCTTGCTACTTTCCTCAATCATCATGATCACAGAAACAGCGAATGACTATGGCTGTTTTCCTTCGCAACTCCACTCATAGAGAAGTTCTACAATATTTCACAAAACAGCAATCGCTATTGTTAAGCATAATCACCACCGTAATAAGCTATATGTTCAGTCTATATAGACCACTGTGGGAGCGACTGCTTATGCTGTTACTGCCACATACCGTGATAGATTAGGTTGATTTTCGAAGAGAAGGCCGAAGAAATGAAATGTCGATCTAGAGTTAGCTGCCAAGTGGTCGATGTGGAGCACCGCTAGGTCAGTCAAAGAGAATACGTGGATATCACATGTGCACTGAAATTGTCGATGAGATCCCTTATGCGTTATGCAAAATCCGTAATCATGATATGACCCGGGTCGACTCCAATAGAGTAATCATTGGCCTTTGTCGTGCGTTGTTGTTGACATCTCTATGTTCGTCCACACAAATACCTACATAATCATTATATGCGATTTATATAACCATGAAATTTCAATGGATCACCAAGTAATCTGGCGAATAAGAAGATATTCACTCTTTTAAATACTTCACAACCTTGGGATTGTCGTAGATTCTTTATTGATGACTTTTGGTCATGCGGAAATATACAGTGATGGACTTCGCATATTTCAAATCGTCGTCGCAAAAGGTCTGCCTGTTTCCATCACTTGCTTTCTTTGCAATCATTTTTGAGCCACGCATGTCAGTGGTCTGTTAAAGGAGGGCTGACTTACAGAACCCGATACACGTGTTTCGATCTCGCGATCTCGTCAGTCGGGCAGTTACCCTTTCTCGTCATTTGCTAATCTCTGTGGGTTCTTCAGTCCCCACACTAAGAGTTAGCGAAGACGAACGTGTTACACTCTATGTCTGTCTAGTGGAAATCTCACCGAACGCAGATCGTTGTACACTTGATTGCTCTTGGCACAAAAATGAGTATCAGGCATACTGAATTTCGAGCTGTGGTCTTAAGAAAAACACTCGAAACGAATGTTATGATATATTGAATATACTAACCACGAGCAATCGAGTGTATAACACTCTGTGTTTGGTGAATTTTTTACTGGACATAGAGTGTAAAGCGCTCGTCGTCGCTAACTCTTAGTGTGGGGACTGGAGCACCCACAGAGATTAGCAAAAGACGAGAAAGGGTGACTGCCCAACTGACGAGATCGCAAGATTGAAACACGTGTATCGGGCTCTACAAGTCAGCCCTCCTTTAACAGACCGCTGACATGCATGGCTCAAAAATGATTGCAAGGCATATTGAATTTTTGACTGTTGTCTCAAGAAAACACTGGAAATGGAACTTGCTTCCTTCTCTAACTGGAGACACCTTATTTGGTTTTCTTGTCTTTCACTTTCTTCTTACTAGCCCGCACTTTCGAATATGCTGATTGACGTAGGATCAGGGGCTCGACAAGGCGATACAATTTCTCCAAAACTATTTGCTGCCACCCTACAAAACGCCATGCGAACATAAGAATGGGACGATATGGGAGTGAAATGTGACGGCCGACAATTAAACCATCTTCGTTTTGCTGACGATATCGTTCTCATAACACCAAACATTAGCCAAGCGGAACAAATGTTGAACGATTTCGACAACACCTGTAGAAAGATTTTTCTTCAACGAAATCTAACGAAAACGATGTTAATAAGAAAAGTATAGGTTTTGAATGCCCCATTCACGCACAATGGGACGACAATCTCCGAATGCTCTAGTTACGTCTATCTACGTCGTGAAATCAACATGATGATCGATTTAGCTCCAGAGTTGAGCAGGAGGAAACGAGCGGCTTGGAGAACGTTTAAGAGCATTGAAGATGTAGTGAAGAGGACTAAGAGCATGCAACTCCATGATCTTCTCGACTCGACAATTATCTCTATCCTAACGCATGCAGCAGTAATCTGGTCTCTACGTAAGCAAGATGAAAGATCACTTGGCATTATTGAACGCGCAATCGACAGATCGATGCTATTAGTATCCCGTAATTCGCGAATGAGAGAAAAGGTATAAAGTTCCGACGTACGTCAAAGACGGAAAATCAGAGAAGCCGTTCTACACGCCAGAATATCGAAAATAAGATGGGCAGGACACGTGATGCGCTTTAACGACAACCGATGGACGAGAGCCGTCAGCGACTGGATTCCTCGGGACATCATGCGCTCTACAAGAAGATCATTGACCCGTTGGTCCGATTTCTTCACGAAAGTTGTAGAAGAAAGATATGATGCCCAGCGAATCCCTAGAGCGAGGAGGACCCCTCGGGCTACTCTTGCACGCGATAGGGAAAAATGGAAGTGTTGCTGGCACCAGCTAGAGTCACACGACGATCAATGGGACGACAGGTGATACAGGTGATGTGCAAATTCAGCACCATTATCTTCCCGCACATATTTAATATTATTACGTCTCTTTTAAGCACTATGCTACAAATGCACTATTGATCAACACACAACTGAAAGAAATGAATGTGGGGCAAAAAAAAAAACTGCGGATATTTTTGATTAAATTTCTCTCAGAAAAAACGCATAGTCACTTTTAACCCTGAAATGTATTCAAGTCTACGGAATTATTGGCTTGAAAGCGTTTCAGTAAGCTGTGAAACCGAAAGATATGAGTCGAGACTATGCATGAGACATGAAGCCCAAGGAGAGGCACGCAAAGGGATGCATCGAGACCATTGTTTCGAAGAATATCGACAGCCTACTTGAAACCATGTCAGTTTATGAATCACTTATGGGACAGTTCATTGTTCGTCTTAGCAGCGCTTTTTTTTACTACAAGGACCCGAGGACTTCCAGCGAACAATCGCTTTTTCGCCTCCTTCAAAAACGTCGCAAATTATTGTTGGAGCGAGCCTCCTTGCAATCTCAAGGATAGGTTGCCAATGGCGTTTTATGAGGCATTCGTTATTGACTTTCGAGGAGGGGTATGAGGTGAAGTTGGCTTCACACACGCCACTATAAGTTTTACAATCGCGTGGTCATGTCTATGACTTAGGCAACAGTAACTAAATAATAGCAGAATGTGCAGAAAATGCTAATTGATGCCGAGTAATCACAGGTACAACTCACCAATACAACCATTAAATCGTACTGAGACTGGAATCAACTCACTAAAGGCGCTGGCTTATGACGACGCTGTAAGGACGAAACACGTGTCTTGCATTGTATAAGTGGGCTAACAGACCTTGTGAAAGGCTCAGAATGCATTGTTAGATTAAAATGTTCGTGAGCGAGGTCATATGACAGTCAATGGCATTGTTCAATAAAAAAATGCCTTTTATTTAATCGCTTTTTGCATCTGCATGATGTTCTAAGTATAGCCAATAATGTTACGTGCATGCAAAGCTTTGACTTCAGTTAGGAATCGAACCCGTATTTCACTCTAAATGGGGGCGCGTGTTTCACTAAATGCACTACTGACGCCTGTTTTGCCACCATTCTTTCTACACTATTGCGCATATTATAACGAACCGCGAAAGCGATTAGAAGGAAGAATTTTTTCCGGTAATAAAAAGGATTCTGCTTGATTATACATACAGCAGCTGATAAAGAACGCTTTAGACGAGCCGATCACCTGTCACGTGTATCACGTGTCGTCCAGATGATAGTCGAGTAACTCGAGCGGGAGCCGGTATTACTTCCAGTTCATCCTATCGCGTGTAGGAATGGAACAATGAGTCCTTCTCGCTCTAGGTATTTGTTGAGTATCATATCTTTCTCCTAGTCTTTTCGTGAAGATATGGATATTTCGTGATAGATATCTTCGCGAAAAGAACTAGGAGAAAGATATGATACTCAACAAATACCTAGAGCGAGAAGGACTCATTGTTCCATTCCTACAAGCGATAGGATGAACTGGAAGTAATACCGGCTCCCGCTCGAGTTACTCGACTATCATCTGGACGACACGTGATACACGTGACAGGTGATCGGCTCGTCTAAAGCGTTCTTTATCAGCTGCTGTATGTATAATCAAGCAGAATCCTTTTATTACCGGAAAAAATTCTTCCATTTAATCGCTTTCGCTGTTCG